>JABSTT010000914.1:0-11481 GCA_013339685.2 Hyalomma asiaticum | reverse complement strand
CTGTTTTGCCTGAAGATGGTTCCCTTGTAGGAGAAGTACGTACTCGACAGGCAGAATTTCAGTAAGCTGCAGAGCTCGTCAACAGTGAGGGGAGTTCTTTCACTCAGTGAAAGAACTCCCCTCACTGTTGACGAGCTCTGCAGCTTACTGAAATTCTGCCTGTCGAGTACGTACTTCTCCTACAAGGGAACCATCTTCAGGCAAAACAGTGGAACCGCAATGGGAGCCTCCATCTCCGTCACAATGGCAAATCTGACCATGGAGCATATAGAAGAGAGAGCACTCAGCTCCTTCTTGCAGCGACCCAAGCTCTTTCTCCGCTACATGGACGATTGTTTTTGTGTCATGAAGACCTCCGAAATCGAAAACTTCAGACGGCACCTAAATTCCGTTCACCCAGACATACAGTTCACGGCCGAGTGCGAACGCGACTGCACCCTTCCCTTTCTCGACGTCCAGGTGTCAAGAAAAGGGAATGGCTTGGAGTTCTCCGTTTACAGGAAGCCGACTCACACCGGCCGTTACCTTCAATACGATTCGTTTCATCCCGCCAGCCACAAGGCCTCGGTTGTGACCGCTCTTCTTCAGAGGGCCAAAAACGTATGCTCCAGTGACACCGAGCGCAGGAAAGAAGAGGCTTACGTGATTGCGGACCTCAGGAAAAACGGATATCCGAAAAACTTCATTCGGTCCGTCACACGCCGCGCAGAGCAAAAGGGATTACGCAAATCCCAATCAGCATCAGCTGCCAACTCTCAAAAACGCGTACCCGTTCCATATGTTCAAGGAGCCAGCGAGGCGTTGGCGCGGATTTTCGGAAAACAGGGGGTGCGCATCGCGCACGTGCCTTCGTGCACGCTGGGCCGCCTCCTCCCCCGCCCCAAAGACCGGCCAACAATAGACACAGCCCCCGGGGTCGTCTACCAAATCCCTTGCGCCGACTGCCCTTGTTCATACATCGGCGAGACGAAAAACTTCCCGGAACGGCTCAAACAACATGCAAACGATGTCCGGAAGCTGAACAAAGAGCGGAGTGCCGTCGCCGAACATTCCGAGACGCGTGACCACCGAATTAACTTCGAAAAAGTGACCATCCTGGAAAGAGAGACAAACTGGAAGAAACGAGTTCTTCTTGAATCCTGGCATATACAGAGAACGGCTCAAACATCAATCGTTCTCTGGGTGCCCTCCCCCCAGTGTATGTGCATGGACTGCGCTCCGCGGAAGGACGTGTTGCCAACCGCGTGAGTGCCTCCAAGGCGACGCTGCAACGTAGCCCCAGTCACCCCTGAGGAAGCAGCCGAGTCGGCCGCGAAACGTCGGGTTTCTTTTTCTTTTATTTTCCTTTTCTTGAGTGTGGTTGGAGTTCTAGAAGTTTTCTCAGTTTAATTACCCAACCAGACAGACTTCTGTCGAATGTTTACCTTCAGTTCCTTGTTCTTTTTGTCGCATCGTGGTCCTGTCTTGTTTTTTTCCACGTTGTGACTATATATTGTCGCGACTGTACCTTGGAAAATGTACTTTGGTAGCCGAGAAAGACGAAGTAGGAGCACGAGCAAGGACCACCGGGTTTTCGGAAGAAGACGAAGTTTGGCGTCTCCGCTTCCTGTGGTTTTCTGATAATACAGTTCCTTGTTCTTTTTGTCCCATCGTGGTCCGGTCTTGTTTTAAGTGCGAACTCCGCCGGCATCCGCGCTCCTCCTCCTCTCCCCTAGCAATGGCGCGAGGAGCGGAGAGGAGCGTCTGTAGCAACGGCGCAGCGACGTCACGCCCCACGTGACTGCGCGCGCCCCGCGCCGGCTCCGGACCGCTCTCCGCGCCGTGACATCACGGCGCGTTGTGCAGCTGGCGCCTCCGCGCCCTGGCTGCGCGCGCCGCGCCGGCTCCTCGCCCCCTCTCCGCGCAGCTGGTGTGCCTCTCCCCCGTTAGGTTTGCACTCACCCTCGGCCGCCGAATAGGTGCTGATCTGTAGTGACGTGTGTAGTGTGTGTATGTGTGTGTGTGTGTGACGCACTCGCGAGGTGCATTAATGCATCATACGAAAAGCGTGAAGTGTAAAATAAATAAATAATACTTCATATATAAATGTGTGTGTGTGTGTACAAATGCCTCATGACAACAACACTTTAAATCATTAATTACACTTAATCATCATCATCATCAGTAAAAGTGCTTTGCACTTAAAAACGGCCAGACCTCCGTGGGTCGGCTGGCGCGTGCTCTCTCGCTGCCGTCTCCTTCACTCGGCTCTGCAGTTTAGTCGCGCGCGCCCCCTCATAGCATCACCCCGTGCTTCGCACTTCCTCATACTCCCCTTCGGGGAAATGCGGGTATTTTTTTTCCACGTTGTGACACTGGTGGAGGTGCTGGGCTTCAACCCCTGATGCTCGGGACTCCTCAGCAGAGCCGCACTACTAGTCCCAGCCCGCAACCAGTACCTGCTGTGCATACACCTGTCCACCGCTACAGTCGCCGACAGCGAGGCTTGAGCCCCGAGATTTTCTCCTTGGAATTCCCCCTGTCAACGAGCCCTCATCCTCCTGCAGAAATAGCCACCAAAGGTGCTTCACAGGTGACTATTGAGCAACCGCGAATCCCCGACACATTTCACGGCGAGATTTATGAGGACGTTTAGGATTGGCTCGATCAATACGAGAGAGTCGCCAAGGCGAACCGCTGGTCCCCAGATCAGAAGCTATCCCACGTCTACTTCGCACTGGCCGACAGCGCTCGTACATGGTACGAGAACCGGGAAGGGACTCTAACTACCTGGAGTAAATGTCGGCAACAGCTCCTCGATACGTTTTCTAACAACGATCTTCGCGACTTGGCTCATCAACTCATCGAAGTGCGGATCCAAAAACCCAACGAGACCGTGGCCATGTTTGCAGAGGATATGACGCGCCTCTTTCGCCGTGCGGACCCCGAGATGCCTGAAGCGAGGAAAGTCCGGAATTTGATGCGAGGAGTGAAGGAGCAACTGTTTGCTGGCCTCCTTCGTCACCCGCCGACTACTGTTGCGGAATTTATTAGAGAGGCGACGACAATTGAACGAGCCCTTCATCAGCGGTCCCGCCAGTACGACAGAACAACTACGTCGATCAGCGTTTCTGCACTGACTGCAACAGGTGAGCCTTCTCTACGTGAGCTCATCCGCGAAGTCGTTCGGGAGGAGCTGCGCAACCTTGTAGTGCCTCCGAAAGATCCTGTGGTAGCTTCTGTCGCTGAGGTTGTGCGTGAAGAAATCAGGCAAGCATTTTCTTCGCCTCAACCACAACCGGACCAGCGGTCCATAAACTACGCATCCGCAGTCCGTCATCCAGCACCAGCGCCGCAGACGTCATTTTTCCCTGCTCCTCATAACGAGACGATGTATCACCCACAGCCGACCTACTTACCGCCGACCCAACTTGCCGCCGACCCAGCTCAGTTGCCGCCGACCCAACATCCCAGTATACCCGTCGACACCTCGCCTTACTACCCTCCACCGGCCCATGCAACTTGGGCGCGAAGGACGCCTATCAGTCGACCGCTTCTTCGCAGGACGGACACGTGGCGCACTGCTGACCGCCGTCCGCTTTGCTTCCATTGTGGGGAAGCCGGCCATGTTTACTGTTTCTTCCCGCATTACGACTCCGGATACCAGACCTTTTCAAGCACTTACCCTCGTGCTCGCTTTGACAGTCGACGCGATGCCAGTGTGCCTGAGCCAGCACCAGCACAGCCGTTTCCCGAACCTCATCGTCGACCCCGTACGCCGTCGCCTGCCCCGAGCTCCTCACCACACCGTCGCAGTTACGCCGGTACCACCCGTGGCAGACCCCCGAGCCCTCGCCGGGGAAACTAAGAGGAGCGACCTTTGGGGGGAAGGTTGCCACCAGTCGAAATGCCACAACTCCCCTAATGCTGCAAGGACGACTGGAAGAGACGACGTTGCCGACCTCAATTTCTCCAATGACGCCAGAACGATCGGACGAGATGACGTTGTCGACTTCAAAGGAAATTGTAAGCGCCGACCTGCCTGTTTGCATAGACGGACGCCCAGTGACAGCACTAGTAGACCCTGGCGCCGATTTCTCAATTATAAACAAGAAACTCGCCGACTGTCTTAAGAAAGTAAAGACTACTTGGACGGGCCCCACATAAGGACAGCCGGAGGTCAGCTGATGACACCCACAGGCAAATGCACGGCTAGAGTTACCATCGTAGCTCTGCTTTGTTGCTGATTTTGTGATTCTGCCGGAGTGCTGCAAGGACCTGATCTTGGGAATGGACTTTCTGCGTGAATACGGTGCCGTTATAAACATTCCTGATAGGTCAGTCACATTTTGGATGAGTCCAGAGTTAGTCGAACCTTGTACAGAGGAGCACCCTCGGCCACTGCGTGTCTTTGATGACGGCGTGATATCCCACCTCGGTCAAGCGCTCTCGTGTCAGTCGAATGTGACATAGTCAGTTGTTCCGATAGCATTGCCGAAAAAATCCCAGAACTGCTATTCAGCCATGGTGTCTCCGTCGCAAGGGGCGTCGTCAAGATAAATCGGGGACACACGCAAGTCCTGCTAACGAACTTTAGTCCTCAGCGCCGACATCTCAATAAAGGTATGGCAGTTGCTTACCTAGAAGAGCTCGCTCAGGTCACAAACTGCATGATTGTAGAAAAAGGTGATGCCGTTGACCAACCACCCGAACCTTTGTCCGTCGACGTTGGTCCACGTTTGCTGCCTACACAGAAATAAAGCCTCCTGGAGCTTATTCATGAGTTTGAGGACTGTTTTTCTTCTTCCTCCAGAGTCGGCCAGACGACGTTGACTAAACATCGCATAATTACAGATGAAACGGCCCGGCCAATACGACAAAATCCGTACCGTGTAGCCCCGCGGGAACGCGAGGCCATAGAAAGTCATGTGCAAAAGATGCTTCAGGATGACCTTATACAGCCGTCGAAGAGTTCATGGGCATCGCCGGTAGTTTTAGTCAAGAAAAAGGATGGCAGCTTACGTTTTTGCGTGGACTACCGCAAGCTCAACCAAGTAACAAAAAAGGACGTTTACCCGCTTCCTCGAATAGATGATTCCCTCGATCGGCTACGGCATGCATGTTATTTCTCGTCGATGGATTTAAGGAGCGAATATTGGCAAATCGAAGTTGATGAAAGAGATCGGGAGAAAACACATTCGTCACACCTGATGGCCTCTATGAATTTAAGGTGCTCCCCTTCGGTCTGTGCTCCGCCCCTTCCACATTCCAGCGGTTAATGAACACCGTACTGCCAGGCCTGAAGTGGCAAACGTGTTTGGTCTATTTGGGCGATGTGATCGTGTTTTCGGCAACATTTGACGAGCACCTGGAGCGGCTGCGAGCGGTTTTCCAAGCCATACGATCTGCTGGTCTTACGCTCAAGCCGGGAAAGTGTCATTTTGGCTTCGATGAGCTCCTTTTCCTAGGCCATGTTGTCAGCAGTCAAGGGGTACGGCCCGACCCCGGGAAGGTAGCTGCCGTTGCAAATTTTCCACAACCATGTGACAAAAAGGCGGTCAGGGCGATTTCTAGGACTATGTCCTACTACCGACGCTTCATTCACAACTTTTCCCGCCTTGCGTCGCCGTTGACACGACTCACCAGAGAAGACGTCCAATTCGAATGGGGCGAGGAACAGCATAAAGCGTTTCACGAGCTGCGGCAACGACTTCAAAAGCCGCCGGTCCTCGCCGCACTTTGACGACGACGCGCCGACAGCTATACACACTGATGCCAGCAATGTCGGCCTGGGAGCTGTGCTCGTGCAGCGTCAGACGGTTCCGACCGAGTAATTGCTTACGCAAGCAGAACCCTTCCGTACCGAAGAAAATTATTCCACCACGGAAAAAGAGTGCCTTGCTGTAGTGTGGGCGGTTATGAATTTCGCCCATATGTGTACGGCCGCACTTTTCAAGTCGTCAGTGATCATCACACCCTTTGTTGGTTGATGAACTTGAAAGATCCCTCAGGACGGCTGGCGCGCTGGAGCCTTAAACTTCAAGAATTCGACATGGTTATTGTCTATAAATCCGGGAAGCGGCCATACGGATGCAGATTGCCTTTCTCGCGCACCACTGGAACCGGCAAATGAAGAGGACGACGATGATACGGCGTTTGTCGGTGTTGTCAATACGACTACGATCGCAGAGCAACAACGCGACGACCCGGAACTGGAGCCAGTTATTAACTTCCTGGAGGGTCAGACCTCTGCCGTTCCGAGACTCTTTGCGAGGGGACTGTCATCATTCTGCATACGCAGCGACGTCCTTACAAGGCAAACTTCTCTCCAAACGGAAACACCTACTTGCTCGTCGTCCCGACGCCTCTCCGACGCGAAATATACAGGCCTGCATGATGAAGCAACATCCGGTCACTTGGGCTATACACGAACACTATACAGAGTGAAACAGAAATATACTGGCCACGACTCACAGCGACCGTTCAGCAGTACGTCCGCACATGCCTCGAATGCCAGCGGCGGAAATGCCTGTAGGCAAAACCAGTCGGCTACCTCCAACCCCTTCACGTGCCCGAAACCTCCATTTGCTAAAATCGGCATGGCTCTCCTAGGCCCGTTTTCCGACTTCCGCTTCAGGTCGTAAATGGATTATTGTAGCGACGGACTACCTGACCCGCTACGCCGAAACCAAAGCTCTGGAGAGGGGCACAGCAAGTGAAACTGCCAGATTTTTTGTAGAAAACGTGGTACTAAGGCATGGCGCCCCAGCAGTCGTAATAACCGACAGGGGTACTGCATTTACAGCCGAGTTATTAGAAACAGTTTTAAGACTTAGTGGCACATCGCATCGCCGAACGACGGCGTACCACCCACAGACGAATGGTCTGACGGAGCGCCTCAATAAGACACTCGCCGACATGCTTTGCATGTATGTGGATGTGGAACACAAGAACTGGGACGAGATCTTGCCATACGTCACATTCGCTTATAACACGGCCCGACAAGAGACGACACCAATGTCACCTTTCCGTCTTCTCTACGGTCGTGAAGTCACTACAATGCTCGACGCAATGCTGCCACATGAACGTGAGATCGGAGAAAACACATTCGTCACACCTGATGGCCTCTATGATTTAAGGTGCTCCCCTTCGGTCTGTGCTCCGCCCCTTCCACATTCCAGCGGTTAATGAACACCGTACTGCAGGCCTGAAGTGGCAAACGTGTTTGGTCTATTTGGGCGATGTGATCGTGTTTTCGGCAACATTTGACGAGCACCTGGAGCGGCTGCGAGCGGTTTTTTCCAAGCCATACGATCTGCTGGTCTTACGCTCAAGCCGGGAAAAGTGTCATTTTGCTTCGATGAGCTCCTTTTCCTAGGCCATTGTTGTCAGCATTCAAGGGGTACGGCCCGACCCCGGGAAGGTAGCTGCCGTTGCAAATTTCCACAACCATGTGACAAAAGGCGGTCAGGGCGATTTCTAGGACTATGTGCCTACTACCGACGCTTCATTCACAACTTTTCCCGCCTTGCGTCGCCGTTGGAAACGACTCACCAGAGAAGACGTCCAATTCGAATGGGGCGAGGAACAGCATAAAGCGTTTCACGAGCTGCGGCAACGACTTCAAAAGCCGCCGGTCCTCGCGCACTTTGACGACGACGGCGCCGACAGCTATACACACTGATGCCAGCAATGTCGGCCTGGGAGCTGTGCTCGTGCAGCGTCAAGACGGTTCCGACCGAGTAATTGCTTACGCAAGCGAACCCTTTCCGTACCGAAGAAATTATTCCACCACGGAAAAAGAGTGCCTTGCTGTAGTGTGGGCGGTTATGAAATTTCGCCCATATGGTACGGCCGCACTTTTTCAAGTCGTCGTGATCATCACACCCTTTGTTGGTTGATGAACTTGAAAGATACCTCAGGACGGCTGGCGCGCCTGGAGCCTTAAACTTCAAGAATTCGACATGTTATTGTCTATAAATCCGGGAAGCGGCATACGGATGCAGATTGCCTTCTCGCGCACCACTGGAACGGAAATGAAGATGGCGACGATGATACGGCGTTTGTCGGTGTTGTCAATACGACTACGATCGCAGAGCAAACAACGCGACGACCCGGAACTGGAGCCAGTTATTAACTTCCTGGAGGGTCAGACCTCTGCCGTTCCGAGACTCTTTGCGAGGGGACTGTCATCATTCTGCATACGCAGCGACGGCCTTTACAAGGCAAACTTCTCTCCAAACGAAAACACCTACTGCTCGTCGTCCCGAACGCCTCTCCGACGCGAATATACAGGCCTGCCATGATGAAGCAACATCCGGTCACTTGGGCTATACACGAACACTATTACAGAGTGAAACAGAAATATTACTGGCCACGACTCACAGCGACCGTTCAGCAGTACGTCCGCACATGCCTCGAATGCCAGCGGCGGAAAATGCCTGTAGGCAAACCAGTCGGCTACCTCCAACCCCTTCACGCTGCCCGAAACTCCATTTGCTAAAATCGGCATGGCTCTCCTAGGCCCGTTCCGACTTCCGCTTCAGGTCGTAAATGGATATTGTAGCGACGGACTACCTGACCCGCTACGCCGAAACCAAAGCTCTGGAGAGGGCACAGCAAGTGAAACTGCCAGATTTTTTGTAGAAAACGTGGTACTAAGGCATGGCGCCCCAGCAGTCGTAATAACCGACAGGGGTACTGCAATTTACAGCCGAGTACTTAGAAACAGTTTTAAGAATTAGTGGCACATTGCATCGCCGAACGACGGCGTACCACCCACAGACGAATGGTCTGACGGAGCGCCTCACTAAGACACTCGCCGACATGATGTGCATGTATGTGGATGTGGAACACAAGAACTGGGACGAGATCTTGCCATACGTCACATTCGCTTATAACACGGCCCGACAAGAGACGACACCAATGTCACCTTTCCGTCTTCTCTACGGTCGTGAAGTCCTACAATACTCGACGCAATGCTGCCACATGAACGTGACATCGACGAAACGGATGCCGACTATATTACCCAGCGTGCTGAAGAAGCCCGGCAACTTGCGCGCATACGCATTCATCGCCAACAAGAGTACGATTCGAGCCGCTACATCGTCGTCATCGACTAGTCGTCTACGAGCCGGGAGAGAGAGTTTGGGACTAGACACCCATTCCCCGCCGCGGCCTCTCCGAGAAACTGTTGAAGCGATACTTCGGGCCTTATAAAGTTCTTCGACGCCTAACCGATGTTAATTATGAGGTTGTTCCCGACAGTGTTCACCGCACAAGTCGTCAACGGCATGCACCGGAGGTTGTGCACGTGGTCCGGCTGAAACGCTATATATCTGAGTGACTTCGCTACTACGATCACCGGCGTGCATATATCGTGTTACCGCGACTACAAAGCATCGGGACGATGCTTTCTGGGAAGGAAGGCTATGTCGCGACTGTACCTTGGAAAATGTACTTTGGTAGCCGAGAAAAACGAAGTAGGAGCACGAGCAAGGACCACCGGGTTTTCGGAAGAAGACGAAGTTTGGCGTCTCCGCTTCCTGTGGTTTTCTGATAATACAGTTCCTTGTTCTCTTTGTTCCATCGTGGTCCGGTCTTGTTTTTCCACGTTGTGACAATCTAATCCAGCAAATGTTTCTGCGGATCCAGACGTATATGAGCAGTGAAGGAACGGACGAACGTGCAGGAACTTTTTACTCTCCAACTTTCCGGCCGGTGGCCAGGCCTTGACCAGGAAATCAGGATTTCCTGATGAAGGCCGGAGCACCGGCCGAAACGTAGGAAATTAAAACAGTTCTTGCACGTTCGTCCGTTCCTTCACTGCTATATATATATATATATATATATATATATATATATATATAAACTTATTTGTACTCATAATATTCTTATCTCCCTTTTCAATTTTTCCCGCTCTCTCCCCACTATCGATACACCCTGAAAATCTGCTTCACACCCGCACCTTTTTGCAATGCAAAGGAAAATTGCCCCCTCTACCTGTTGGGCGGAGATTGCGATGCTCACTCATGCGTTCATTAATGCACCGCCCAGTCTGGGCGATAGGCGAAGCTCTCCATATCAGGAAGTTGGGTGCCGATTTATGCGTTAGTGAACCTTCGGTACATCTCAGTGATAAAGAGACGCAATTTCTGACAAACCACTAAGGATGCTATGCTGAGCACGTGTCAAAATCATTCAAAACTAGGCAGTGACACGTTGTTCTCCGTGTGTTTTGTATCACTTTTTGTATTTTGCATGGTGTGTCATCTGTTGTCTTACAACATCTCGTGCTTGCGCATGTGCGGTGGAGTTTTACTAGAACAAAAATTTTCCAATAAGCTTTAGTTGCAAGTCCAGCCTCTGTCCCGTGCGTTCCTTCCTTCTTTGTTTGTCGCGTCGTTTCCAGCTGGAATTTTTTACGCCATGAAACAACACGCCCAGCAAGCTACCCTACGTAAATCGTCGTGTGGCGCTTATTCAGCCTTACTACGGGAAGGTGATCCGTTCCGGATATGAATATTCTTGCTCTTGTACCAAATTCACGTTATGCTTACACATCTCAAATGGTGTTTGCATTTAGGAAGCTTGCACTCAACATGATAGAAAGGGCAAGGCGCTAACACGACGAGGAACACGCAAGCAGGGCAAACACACACACCACCTTGCCCTTTCTGTCATGTACAACCAACAAGCCAAGGCGTTGATCCTCACTTGTACTCACCGGTCGCGAATTTCCAGCTGCCTCTTCAAGTCTCGGATTTCGGCAACCGCGTCCGACAGTCCATACTCGCCCTGAAATTGAGTCGGCTTACGCAACCAGCTACTCCACGTTAGGCATATACAGTGCTCAGCGAATGAAACGCGGTACTCGGAGCACATGGCTGCCGATGATTTCCGCTTCATTGCTTTGCGCAGGGAGCACCAAGATGATCCTTCGTGATACTCAATCGATGCGAGTGTCGCCGTTCAACCGCTGAGCACTGCACAACAACACTAAAGACCAACAGTGCCGACCCCCGGACACAGAGCTCTGAACTAGTTTCCTTGAAGGGACTGTCTACCGCACGGAAAAATTTTTAGATTGTGGTAGAAATAGGAAGATCGTCCGTCACATTAACAGGAACGAGCACGCTTTTACCCAAGAAAAAAAGAAAAAATCCACGCATCTCAACGAAGTGAACCATGACCAGTGGACGAAGCTGGGGATCATTCGGTGTTATCGTAAAACACCCGTGACATTGACCACTCATGCATGTAAATGAGTGACATAATAGAATGCTTTGTTGGGCGCGTGGGTTCAATGAGGAATACATTTGTGAGCTGTCGCACACAAATGATCGGCGCACGCATCTTCCGGCGCACTGCGCGGAGCGCGAATGTGTGCCTATGTTCTCTCAACTCAAGGTACTGGGCCGTAGCAAAGATACCGTGGCACGCGAGCTTTTGGAGGCTTTTTACATAAAAAAGAAAGGCACAGATTGTGCTAGCCAGACGTTG
>JABSTT010000913.1:0-13822 GCA_013339685.2 Hyalomma asiaticum | reverse complement strand
TCATGCCCAAGCTTGACACTGATACACAAGAAAAATTAGGGGCTCCTATCAGCGTGCAGGAAATCCAAAAAGCTATCGATGACCTAAGCACGGGAAAGACGCCGGCCCAGATGGAATCGGAGCTGAATTCTATCAAAAGTTTAAAGAAGACATAGCACATGCGCTGTATGAAGTTATGGTCGAAGCATACAAAAAGAATAAACTACCGCGCTCTTTCACGCAGGCGCATACTGTCTTAATTCCGAAAACAGATGATAGCACCAAACTACAATCTGTAGCATCATATCGACCTATAAGCCTTTTGAACACTGATTACAAAATATTCATGAAGGTTTTAACCAGGAGAATGCAGACTGTTACCGAAAAGATTGTGGGGACACACCAGACATGTGGCATTAGAGGTCGCAGCATTACAACAAACATACATATAGTAAGAAGCGTTCTAGAGATTTGTGATGCCTTTGAAGAACGAATAGCAATGATGCAACTAGATTTGCAAAAAGCTTTCGATCGTGTTTCGCATGAAGTATTGTTCAGTGTGTTGAAGCATGTGGAAGTTGGTGAAATAATTTTGGATGGTCTTAAGATGGCATACTCGCAGTGTGTAACACGTCTGATAGTCAATAGGCAGCTCAGTGAAGAAATTGAAATACTCACGTTCTATCAGACAAGGATGTCCGGCCTCAGCATTGTTATTCGCCATCTACCTAGAACCCTTTTGTTTATCAAGTCATTAATAACACAAGTGTGCATGGCTTTCGGTTACAGAGCACAGAGATAAAGCTGCTTGCTTACGCCGATGATGTGGCGGGTACTTTGCCAAGACAGACAGAGTAATATGTGAAGTTGTTCACATGGCAAATAAATTTTGTGATATGACGGGCAGCGTAATTAACTGGGACAAAACAACTGCCTTTTGGTACGGTAATTGGGATATGAGACCCAGAGGTATACCTTAACGTAAAATGGGACATGTAACCCTTAAAGTACCTCGTGTGCCTTTGGAAAACTATCTGTGACAACACGGGACTACTGGAGGAGTGAGCAGAAACACTCAAGCAAAAAACAAACGCTTGGGGTGGTCGGGACTTGTCTATTTTTGCGCGGGCGACCGTAGCAACATGTTCCTCATATCCAAAATATGGTACGTCATGCAAGTCATCTGTATGTCGCGCATTAATGTGCAGAAATTTCATAGGATTTCGCTGTGTTTGTGTGGAAATCTCATGGGAACGTACAAGCGTTCAAATCTATTAAGTGGAGGGTCCGGAAATTTCGACCACCTGGGGTTCTTTAACGTGCACTGACATCGCACAGCACACGGGCCTCAACATTTCGCCTCCATCGAAATGCAGCCGCCGCGGCCGGGATTCGATCCCGCGACCCTCGGATCTGCAGCCGAGTACCGTAGCCACTAGACCACCGTGGCGGGGCTATTCCAGTCCGTTTGCAACGGAGGAGTGGTTTATGTCATATGTTCATAAGACAAGTTGTCTCTCGTTTTATGTTCCTTCGAGATCAAAAAAATGAATTTTTGCGAACTGTGATACAAGTAAGGCTGTCTTCGCGCATACGGATTTTGTTGTGTCATCAAGCAATGATATGTGCCTATATGTGACCGGTTTTTTGAGAGAAGTTATACAGTCTTTTCAAATTTTGAAAGTCCGTCTTTCTGTCGAATACCTTGCGACTGTTAAACGAAAAAGACTGTACAAAGACCTCCGTGATGTCCTGTTGCCAACAACCTTGTACAGATCTGTGTTCAATGGAGGTCCCGGACAGGACGTTTTAAAAAGGGTCAAAAGCATGAACGTTAAAGCAGGGGCAAAAACATTTTTTTTAAACTTCATTCCGGTATGCTCCCCGTAAAGCAATGGTTAGCGGATAAGGGAATCGATGTGCCATGGACAACCAATTGTTTGCTTTGTAGGACACCTGAGACAATAGAGCATGTATTTATTCATTGCTGGGGACGCAGTCTTTCATTGGGACATCCTTCAAGGAACGTTGAAAAAAGAGCTCCCAATTACGAGCTATGGCATTCGTTTTCTGTGTGTGGACAATGAAGACGACGTCCCATATGACATGTTTATGTTAATTAGTCTACACAGCATCTGGCAGACCACAATGGCGGTCCGACATATGGGACCAAAAACACGCGTCCTGTCCGGGAAAACTTCATTGCAAATATACGGCATATTGCTGAAGTGTATAGAGCGCAAGAAGAACCTCCCCGCTGGTTGCCAATGTTGGACGATCTGTGTCAACTTGAAAAGATTTTAATGAACACTTCGGATCAAACTTTGGTCCAAGGGTGGTTTTATCATCCTGTTTCTGTGTGAACGCCTGTAAAGGAAAACAGGCAATAAAAAACAAAAAGCCGAAATAGCTCACATTGGGAGAGCTTTAGACCGAAGATCTAAAGGTCCCTGGTCGATCCCGGGGTTTCGGCATATACAAATTTACCCCCTGTATTTTTTTGTAAACGCGAGACACCTCACAGCTCCTTTTTATTAATTAGATCCAGGACAAAATATTTCCACTAATTTTTGGGAATCATCACAGGGAAGCTGGAAATAATGACGATCTGGAATGCCAGTCTCAATATTAGCGAGGATGAAAGAAACGCAACTGTTATGATTGATTAATGCAAAATTGCATATCGAAAGTAGAAGAGATCGCTATTGTCTGGTCTTCGGCGGGCGTTCGTGTTGCCACGAAATAGCCTCAGTTGGGATTCCACTTCCGGCCACGGAGCGTGACGGACGTGTGTGTCATGGGCTCCGTAGGAGCGGCTTCAGCGGCCCCGCAGGGCCGCGGAAACAGGATTACTGCCTCGGACAACGAATACCAAGTTGTATTGCCTAGTTTGCCAACAGGGCGTTTCGTTTTGAATACTGTGTTTCTGCACTGTGATATCAGGGCCCGCCCATACCGGGTGGAAGATTTCCGCGATGCGCTCGCTCAGTTATCGCTCCTGCCGGATGTGATTGCCCTCGGGGCCTACCGTATGAGCCATGTGTGGGCCGTAACATTCAAGGACGACCGCGCCGTGAAGAAAATCGTCAGCATTGGTGAGCTGCAGGTCAAAAATGGCCGGTGCCTCGTCATTGACCCCGCCAACCAGGACGTTCGCATGAAAGTTCACTGGCTGCTGCACAGTGTTCCTGACGAAGACGTACGTCTTGCCTTCGCGGCGTTTGGGAATGTCACGGACGTCGCCCGCGAGCGGTGGCGGGTGCAGGGCGTGGCTGATAAAGGCTCAACCACAAGACTGGTGACGCTGAAGTTGAAGCCGGGTGTAAAGCTCGACGACCTTCCGCACCAGGTGAGCGTCGCCGGCGAGCTGGCTCTCGTGGTAGTGCCAGGCAGAGCCCCTCTCTGCCTACGCTGCCGTGGCACTGGGCACATTCGTCGCGAATGCCGCATTCCGCGGTGCGGTTCGTGCCGACGCTTCGGTCATGAGGAAGGCCAGTGCGAACGGACGTACGCTAGTGTGACCGGACCCGTGACCGACGACGCCTCTGCCCTACTCATGGACGAGGCGGACATCGAAGAGGTGACGTCCATGACGACTCATTCACCTGACCTCACAGCGAAGGCGACGGCACCGCTTCAGCAGCAGGAGCAACGCATCGGCGATGTTGTTGCCACTAGCCAACAAACGCCTGCAGACGGCTCTACGGCCGTGGCGAAGGTTGAAACTGCAGCACCACCTGACACAGATGCGTCTCGCAGCCTTCCTGAACCTGAAGGCATGGACACCCTTTCCGGACCAAACCTACCGGCCGGAAAACGACCGCACGACCGGATCCTCAGCCCAGGCGACGCAACAGGAAGGCAGTGGCGGAGACGAGCCACCGCCGAAAGCGCCAGGTATTAGAAGACCAACTTTAAGCCGCGACCGAACATACGGTCGACTCACGGCAGGCGGGTAAACCGCCTCCGTGAGTCTGTACTGTGGCTTGCGACGGGGTGGGTGGGTGAGTGTGTGCAATGGCCTTCATCCTGAGCGGATCCTTTTCCGATTTGTGTCAGGAAGGAGGGACCAAATTACTGTTTGGTGTACGTGCTTACTGGCACACTATTGTAAGCAGTTGGTTTTGTTTTTTCGAGTGTTACTGTGATGGGCACCTTTCTACCGTTTAGCCATGGCGGTTAAATTGAGGGAGCGCTACGTGTAGCCACGTAAATGTACGAGGGCTCGGCGCGAGAAGGCGGCAGTGCCAACTAAATCGTCTTCTTTTAGATAATGACTTGCACGTAGTCGGAATCCAGGAGACGAAAATCGAGAGCCAAGAGCTAACCGATAGAATGGTGTCCAATTTTCGTGCAAACTTTGATGTCTGCGTATCTCACGCGGTTGGTGGATCAGGTGGTTGCGCTATATTTATAAGAAACAGTTTGGGCATTTCCGTGCAGTCAGTGGTTTCGTGTGAAACTGGCCGTCTCCTGGTGGTCGATTTTTGCTTTCGTGATTTGGATTACCGCGTCATTTGTGTCTATGCTCCGAACATTGAAACGGACCGGCGTTCTTTCTTTCAGTGTTTTGAGACCTACGTGAACTGTCACAAGGTAGTAATACTGCTGGGCGATTTTAACTGTGTTTGCACTGCTGATGATCGCGCAAAACGTTCACGTGGTCGCGATAAGAGTGCCGAGTTGTTAAATGCGGTGGTGCGCGATTGCGATCTGGAAGATATCGGTAGTATTTTTGCCAGCGGTGCTCGCCCGCAGTTTACCCACTTCCAGCGTGACAGCCACGCTCGGTTAGATAGATTATATGTGTCAGCCGAATTAGTTCCCTTGTGCAGTGGATATGAAGTGAAGCCTGTATCATACAGCGATCATTGCTTGGTAACTGCCACTTTTGGGAAAAGACAGAGCAAGCGAACCTTTAACTGGGACCTCTGGAAAATGAATGCGCAGTTGCTGGACGACGATGTGTTTGTAGACGTTGTCACGAAGGAATTAGACAACCTGATTTCAACCAAGGCAGAATGCATCGCCATTCAATGGGAAGAATTTAAACAAAAAGTTAAAATAAAGGCAATTGAAAGAAGCAGTGTCATTCGGTATAACCTGAAACAAGCAGAAACAAAGCTCCGCCAGCAACTAGATTTTTTTATCAGTATGGAAAGTGACGAGCCTGGTCGGTATGTTAATGAAATAAAGGAAGTGAAAAGTGAACTGGAAACAATCGATTCCCATAAATACAAAGCGGCTGTCGTTAGATCAAGGTCAGAGAAGCTGTGGGCGGGCGAAATGCCTACAAAACGTGCTCTCTCAGACGAGAAAAGGTATGCATGTCGGAAGGAAATCCACCAACTAGCTATAGGCCACAACATTACGTGTGATAAAAACGAAATAAAGCAAGGCATCGTCGATCACTTTAAGGCATTGTTGGGTTATCCCCGTGAAGTTAAAGATGGCTACCAAAAAGAATTCCTCTCGTTGATGCCAAAGCTCGATGAAGAAGTTAGAACACGGTTGGAACAGCCGATTACTGTGAGTGAGATAGAGTGCGCAATAGACGAGTTGGCCACTTCCAAAGCACCTGGGCCTGATGGTTTAGGGGCCAAGTTCTACAAAGCTTTCAAGTCTGCCTTGGCTCAAGTTCTCCACCTTGTTATCAGCGAAGTCTATGAACGTAAAAGACTTCCTTTGTCTTTCACAACGTCTCACATCGTGCTGATCCCGAAGAGTGACGATGAAAAAAAAACGCCTGTCGCCAGGGTCGTATCGCCCGATAACTCTTGCAAATGTCGACTACAAAATATTCACAAAAGTTTTAGCGAAACGACTGCAATGTGTTATTAAAACATTTGTAGGGCCACACCAGACTTGCGGCATTAAAGGCCGCAGTATTGCAACAAATGTACACGTGGCTCGAAGTGTGTTGGAATGTTGTGATGCAATCGGTGATCGTGTCGCGATGATGCAGATCGATTTGGCAAAGGCCTTCGACCTCGTGTCTCATAAGGCTTTAGTCTGCATACTTGAACACGCGAACGTTGGCAGTGTCATAACGGAAGGCGTCATGATGGCGTACAAAGACTGCTCAACGAGAATCATTGTCAATGGGGAACTCACCGACAGCTTTCGAGTGCTTTCGTCGGTGCGGCAGGGATGCCCGTTGTCGCCCCTTTTGTTTGCTGCTTATCTCGAGCCACTCTGTTTGGCTATTAAAAGCAGTGAGCGCATAGCAGGTTACAGGCTGCAGGCAGCACACGTTAAAATTCTGGCGTATGCAGATGACATCGCTATTTTTTGCACAAACAAAGCGAGCATTAAAGAGGCTACTACAGTCGTTCAGAAGTTTTGCGACTCAACCGGGGCCCAAATAAACTGGGATAAAAGTTCCGGCTTCTGGCACGGCTGTTGGGAACACACACGAAAACATTTTCACGACTGAATTGGTCGACGTTGCCAACACAGTACCTAGGGGTGCCTCTCGGAAGTTACCGTGAGCCTGAACAGTACTGGTCTGACCAAGTTGCGAGGGCAAGGGAAAAAGGCTGACGGTTGGAGAGGAAAACAACTGTCAATGTTTTCTAGAGCCACTGTCTGTAACCTTTTTTTAGTTTCCAAGATTTGGTATGTCATGAATGTGTTGTGTGCTGCGCGAGTAAGCGTACAAAGGATTCACCGCGTTTTCGCTGTTTTCATCTGGGCCTCTACCTGGGAGAGGATGAGTCGAACAAATTTGTTTCGCCCCACCAAGAAAGGCGGGCTCGGTTTGGTTCACTTGTTTCTGCGACAAGTCGTGTCACGCTTTGTGTTTTTACGGGACCAAAACGATCCCTTCTTCGAACAGTTATTCAACTACGGCTGTGTAGACTTCTTCCGGGGTTCGTTGTTTCGTCTGTTGGGAGTATGCAGGGAGCCGTGACGGGATACCTGCGAGAAGTGATTCTCTCTTATAGGATGTTGAATGTACGTTTTCACTGCAGTATCTGTCCACTGTTACAAAGAAGAACCTGAATAAAGACCTTGTTGATACGATGCTCCCTATACCTTTGTACCGTGATCCACACCGCGGAGGCCCAGGACAGGATGTCCTTAAAAGAGTAAAGAAAATGCCACTACGACCATCAGCTAAATCTTTCTTTTTCAAGTTGCACACGAACACACTTCCTGTTAAGACCTGGCTTCACGGCAAGGGTATTTTCATCCCCTGGAACACTGACTGCCTTTTGTGTAAAAAACCGGAAACAATAGAACATGTATTCTTAGATTGCTGGGACCCCATATTTCACTGGGATGTACTGCAGAGAACGTTGAAGAAACAGTTGCCCCTGGACCCATATGGAATACGCTTTTTACCCGTGGATGCCTCAGATGATGTACCCTACGATCTCATTATGGTCCTGGGCCTCCACGCTGTGTGGAAAACTCGAATGCAGTTCGAACATGTAGATATTGTTGTGCGGGCCGGTTCGTGAGCACTTCATTGAGAGTGTTGTGTGTGTCAGAGACGCGTATAGAGCACTGCCTGATCCACCAGAGTGGATCTCTGTACTCGATGAATTGGTGTCATTGAAAAGATTTTAATGCTGTGTCGGCCAAAGTGTGGCTGGCACATTTTACCATTTGTAGGCTTTGATTTTCACCGTCGGAGTCGGCAATAAAGAAGAAAAAAAGCCGAGATAGCTCAGTTGGGAGAGCGTTAGACTGAAGATCTAAGGGTCCCGGATTCGATCCCGCGTTTTCGGCATATACAACTTTACCCCTTCGTATTTTTTTGTAACCCGAGACATCTACAGCGCCTTTTTATTAATTATATCAGACAAATATTGCCACAATTTTTGGGACATCATGCACAGGAAAGCTGGAAATTAATGACGAATCTGGAAGGCCAGTCAATATAGCGAGGATGAAAGAAACGAAACTGTTATCGATTGATTAATGCAACAATTGCAATATCGAAAGTAGAAGAATCGCTATTTCTGTCTTCGGCGGGCGTTCGTGTTGCCGAAATAGCTCAGGGATTCCACTTCTGGCCAGCGAGCGTGACGGACGTGTGTGTCATGGGCTCCGTAGGAGCGGGCTTCAGCGGCCCCCGCAGGGCCGCGGGAAACAGGATTACTGCCCTCGGACAACGAATACCAAGTTGTATTGCCTAGTTTGCCAACCAGGGCGTTTCGTTTTGAATACTGTGTTTCTGCACTGTGATATCAGGGCCCGCCCATACCGCGGTGGAAGATCTCCGCGATGCGCTCGCTCAGTATCGCTCCTGCGGGTGTGATTGCCCTCGGGGCCTACCGTGTGAGCCATGTGTGGGCCGTAACATTCAAGGACGACCGCGCCGTGAAGAAAATCGTCAGCATTGGTGAGCTGCAGGTCAAAAATGGCCGGTGCCTCGTCATTGACCCCGCCAACCAGGACGTTCGCATGAAAGTTCACTGGCTGCTGCACAGTGTTCCTGACGAAGACGTACGTCTGCCTTCGCGGCGTTTGGGAATGTCACGGACGTCGCCCGCGAGCGGTGGCGGGTGCAGGGAGTGGCTGATAAAGGCTCAACCACAAGACTGGTGACGCTGAAGTTGAAGCCGGGTGTAAAGCTCGACGACCTTCCGCACCAGGTGAGCGTCGCCGGCGAGCTGGCTCTCGTGGTAGTGCCAGGCAGAGCCCCTCTCTGCCTACGCTGCCGTGGCACTGGGCACATTCGTCGCGAATGCCGCATTCCGCGGTGCGGTTCGTGCCGACGCTTCGGTCATGAGGAAGGGCAGTGCGAACGGACGTACGCTAGTGTGACCGGACCCGTGACCGACGACGCCTCTGCCCTAATCATGGACGAGGCGGACATAGAAGAGGTGACGTCCATGACGACTCATTCACCTGACCTCACAGCGAAGGCGACGGCACCGCTTCAGCAGCAGGAGCAACGCATCGGCGATGTTGTTGCCACTAGCCAACAAACGCCTGCAGACGGCTCTACGGCCGTGGCGAAGGTTGAAACTGCAGCACCACCTGACACAGATGCGTCTCGCAGCCTTCCTGAACCTGAAGGCATGGACACCCTTTCCGGACCAAACCTACCGGCCGGAAAACGACCGCACGACCGGATCCTCACCCAGGCGACGCAACAGGAAGGCAGTGGCGGAGACGAGCCACCGCCGAAAGCGCCAGGTATTAGAAGACCAACTTTTAAGCCGCGACCCGAACATTACGGTCGACTCACGGCAGGCGGGTAAACCGCCTCCGTGAGTCTGTACTGTGGCTTGCGACGGGGTGGGTGGGTGAGTGTGTGCAATGGCCTTCATCCTGAGCGGATCCTTTTCGATTTGTGTCAGGAAGGAGGGACCAAATTACTGTTTGGTGTACGTGCTTACTGGCACACTATTGTAAGCAGTTGGTTTTGTTTTTTCGAGTGTTACTGTGATGGGCACCTTTCTACCGTTTAGCCATGGCGGTTAATATTGAGGGAGCGCTACGTGTAGCCACGTTAAATGTACGAGGGCTCGGCGCGAGAAGGCGGCAGTGCCAACTAAGTCGTCTTCTTTTAGATAATGACTTGCACGTAGTCGGAATCCAGGAGACGAAAATCGAGAGCCAAGAGCTAACCGATAGAATGGTGTCCAATTTTCGTGCAAACTTTGATGTCTGCGTATCTCACGCGGTTGGTGGATCAGGTGGTTGCGCTATATTTATAAGAAACAGTTTGGGCATTTCCGTGCAGTCAGTGGTTTCGTGTGAAACTGGCCGTCTCCTGGTGGTCGATTTTTGCTTTCGTGATTTGGATTACCGCGTCATTTGTGTCTATGCTCCGAACATTGAAACGGACCGGCGTTCTTTCTTTCAGTGTTTTGAGACCTACCTGAACTGTCACAAGGTAGTAATACTGCTGGGCGATTTTAACTGTGTTTGCACTGCTGATGATCGCGCAAAACGTTCACGTGGTCGCGATAAGAGTGCCGAGTTGTTAAATGCGGTGGTGCGCGATTGCGATCTGGAAGATATCGGTAGTATTTTTGCCAGCGGTGCTCGCCCGCAGTTTACCCACTTCCAGCGTGACAGCCACGCTCGGTTAGATAGATTATATGTGTCAGCCGAATTAGTTCCCTTGTGCAGTGGATATGAAGTGAAGCCTGTATCATATAGCGATCATTGCTTGGTAACTGCCACTTTTGGGAAAAGACAGAGCAAGCGAACCTTTAACTGGGACCTCTGGAAAATGAATGCGCAGTTGCTGGACGACGATGTGTTTGTAGACGTTGTCACGAAGGAATTAGACAACCTGATTTCAACCAAGGCAGAATGCATCGCCATTCAATGGGAAGAATTTAAACAAAAGTTAAAATAAAGGCAATTGAAAGAAGCAGTGTCATTCGGTATAACCTGAAACAAGCAGAAACAAAGCTCCGCCAGCAACTAGATTTTTTTATCAGTATGGAAAGTGACGAGCCTGGTCGGTATGTTAATGAAATAAAGGAAGTGAAAGTGAACTGGAAACAATCGATTCCCATAAATACAAAGCGGCTGTCGTTAGATCAAGGTCAGAGAAGCTGTGGGCGGGCGAAATGCCTACAAAACGTGCTCTCTCAGACGAGAAAATGTATGCATGTCGGAAGGAAATCCACCAACTAGCTATAGGCCACAACATTACGTGTGATAAAAACGAAATAAAGCAAGGCATCGTCGATCACTTTAAGGCATTGTTGGGTTATCCCCGTGAAGATGGCTACCAAAAAGAATTCCTCTCGTTGATGCCAAAGCTCGATGAAGAAGTTAGAACACGGTTGGAACAGCCGATTACTGTGAGTGAGATAGAGTGCGCAATAGACGAGTTGGCCACTTCCAAAGCACCTGGGCCTGATGGTTTAGGGGCCAAGTTCTACAAAGCTTTCAAGTCTGCCTTGGCTCAAGTTCTCCACCTTGTTATCAGCGAAGCCTATGAACGTAAAAGACTTCCTTTGTCTTTCACAACGTCTCACATCGTGCTAATCCCGAAGAGTGACGATGAAAAAAAACGCCTGTCGCTAGGGTCGTATCGCCCGATAACTCTTGCAAATGTCGACTACAAAATATTCACAAAAGTTTTAGCGAAACGACTGCAATGTGTTATTAAAACATTTGTAGGGCCACACCAGACTTGCGGCATTAAAGGCCGCAGTATTGCAACAAATGTACACGTGGCTCGAAGTGTGTTGGAATGTTGTGATGCAATCGGTGATCGTGTCGCGATGATGCAGATCGATTTGGCAAAGGCCTTCGACCTCGTGTCTCATAAGGCTTTAGTCTGCATACTTGAACACGCGAACGTTGGCAGTGTCATAACGGAAGGCGTCATGATGGCGTACAAAGACTGCTCAACGAGAATCATTGTCAATGGGGAACTCACCGACAGCTTTCGAGTGCTTTCGTCGGTGCGGCAGGGATGCCCGTTGTCGCCCCTTTTGTTTGCTGCTTATCTCGAGCCACTCTGTTTGGCTATTAAAAGCAGTGAGCGCATAGCAGGTTACAGGCTGCAGGCAGCACACGTTAAAATTCTGGCGTATGCAGATGACATCGCTATTTTTTGCACAAACAAAGCGAGCATTAAAGAGGCTACTACAGTCGTTCAGAAGTTTTGCGACTCAACCGGGGCCCAAATAAACTGGGATAAAAGTTCCGGCTTCTGGCACGGCTGTTGTGAAGACACGCCGGAGACATTTTCACGACTGAATTGGTCGACGTTGCCAACACAGTACCTAGGGGTGCCTCTCGGAAGTTACCGTGAGCCTGAACAGTACTGGTCTGACCAAGTTGCGAGGGCAAGGGAAAAGGCTGACGGTTGGAGAGGAAAACAACTGTCAATGTTTCTAGAGCCACTGTCTGTAACCTTTTTTAGTTTCCAAGATTTGGTATGTCATGAATGTGTTGTGTGCTGCGCGAGTAAGCGTACAAAGGATTCACCGCGTTTTCGCTGTTTTCGTCTGGCCCTCTACCTGGGAGAGGATGAGTCGAACAAATTTGTTTCGCCCCCACCAAGAAAGGCGGGCTCGGTTTGGTTCACTTGTTTCTGCGACAAGTCGTGCCACGCTTTGTGTTTTTGCGGGACCAAAACGATCCCTTCCTTCGAACAGTTATTCAACTACGGCTGTGTAGACTTCTTCCGGAATTCGTTGTTTCGTCTGTTGGGAGTATGCAGGGAGCCGTGACGGGATACCTGCGAGAAGTGATTCTCTCTTATAGGATGTTGAATGTACGTTTTTCACTGCAGTATCTGTCCACTGTTACAAAGAAGAACCTGTATAAAGACCTTGTTGATACGATGCTCCCTATACCTTTGTACCGTGCTCCACACCGCGGAGGCCCAGGACAGGATGTCCTTAAAAGAGTAAAGAAAATGCCACTACGACCATCAGCTAAATCTTTCTTTTTCAAGTTGCACACGAACACACTTCCTGTTAAGACCTGGCTTCACGGCAAGGGTATTTTCATCCCCTGGAACACTGACTGCCTTTTGTGTAAAAAACCGGAAACAATAGAACATGTATTCTAGATTGCTGGGACCCCATATTTCACTGGGATGTACTGCAGAGAACGTTGAAGAAACAGTTGCCCCTGGACCCATATGGAATACGCTTTTTACCCGTGGATGCCTCAGATGATGTACCCTACGATCTCATTATGGTCCTGGGCCTCCACGCTGTGTGGAAAACTCGAATGCAGTTCGAACATGTAGATATTGTTGTGCGGCCGGTTCGTGAGCACTTCATTGAGAGTGTTGTGTGTGTCAGAGACGCGTATAGAGCACTGCCTGATCCACCAGAGTGGATCTCTGTACTCGATGAATTGGTGTCATTAAGAAGATTTTAATGCTGTGTCGGCAAAAGTGTGGCTGGCACATTTTACCATTTGTAGGCTTTGATTTTCACCGTCGGAGTCGGCAATAAAGAAGAAAAAAAGCCGAGATAGCTCAGTTGGGAGAGCGTTAGACTGAAGATCTAAAGGTCCCTGATTCGATCCCGCGTTTCGGCATATACAAATTTACCCCTTGTATTTTTTTGTAAACGCGAGACATCTACAGCGCCTTTTTATTAATTATATCAGCCAAAATATTTCCACAAATTTTTGGGAATCATCACAGGGAAGCTGGAAATTAATGACGAATCTGGGACGCCAGTGTCAATAATAGCAAGGATGAAAGAAACGAAACTGTTTTGATTGATTAATGCAACAGTTGCAATATCGAAAGTAGAAGAATCGCTATTTCCTGTCTTCGGCGGGTGTTCGTGTTGCCGAAATAGCTCGGGGATTCCACTGCCGGCCGCGATAGCGAACGGACGTGTTTCATGAGCTCCGACGGAGCGGCGATAGCGGCCAAGCTCGGCCGCGGTAACAGGTTATCTACGATGGAAAGCGAATACCAGGTTGTTCTGCCCATTTGCCTACAGGACTGTTTGTTTTAAATACCGTGTTTTTGCACGCGGACGTCACGGCTCGCCCCTACAGGGTAGAAGACTTCCGCGACGCTCCTGGATCAGCATTCGGTACTCCCCGAGGTAGTTCGCCTTAGGGGCGTACCGCATGAGCCGCGTGTGGGCGGTCACCTTCAAGGACGCTGAAGCGGTGAAGAAGTTGGTCAGCATCTGTTGGGCACAAGCGTGCAGCAGCCATCGGAAGGCTCCTCGCGGTCGCCATCTTGCACGGTTAGTGTTCCTCAACCCCTGCGGCGGCCTGCCCTCCTGCACCCCCTGCGGTGGCCAGGACTGTACAAAGACGGCGTGACGGCTGATTTCTTCTGCGGAGATCTGCGGCCAGCGGACAATGGACCGTGGTCTGGGAACCAAGCCACGTGCAGCATCACGGGAATCCCCAACGCGGGTTCCGTGAA
>JABSTT010000906.1:0-10038 GCA_013339685.2 Hyalomma asiaticum | reverse complement strand
AGTCAGAATTTCACAAAAAACCCAAGACTATAGTCTTACCTTTTTGGCATTTTGGGCAAGATTTTGAGAGACCGTATTTTTATTCAGGAAGGCGCGCAATAAGTAGAGGAATGCTCTAGGATGCGGGAAAACGCATTTTTTGCGACTTCTGATAGAGTCAGAATTTCACAAAAAACCCAGGACTATAGTCTTACCTTTTTTGGCATTTTGGGCAAGATTTTGAGAGACCGTATTTTTATTCAGGAAGGCGCGCAATAAGTAGAGGAATGCTCTAGGATGCGGGAAAACGCATTTTTTGCGACTTCTGATCGAGTCAGAATTTCACAAAAAACCCAGGACTATAGTCTTACCTTTTTTCATTTTGGGCAAGATTTTGAGAGACCGTATTTTTATTAAGGAAGGCGCGCAATAAGTAGAGGAATGCTCTAGGATGCGGGAAAACGCATTTTTTGCGACTTCTGATAGAGTCAGAATTTCACAAAAAACCCAAGACTATAGTCTTACCTTTTTTGGCATTTTGGGCAAGATGTTGAGAGACCGTATTTTTATTCAGGAAGGCGCGCAATAAGTAGAGGAATGCTCTAGGATGCGGGAAAACGCATTTTTGCAACTTCTGATCGAGTCAGAATTTCACAAAAACCCAAGACTATACTCTTACCTTTTTTGGCATTTTGGGCAAGATTTGAGAGACCGTATTTATCAAACTGTGAACATGAAAAAACAGCAATCTCATATCACTGTCTCATAAACGAAAATTGGGTGTGGTATTTAACTTAAACGAAAACATGTGTAACAGCAGCAGCACTCTCACGCATTGAAGCGTGGTCCTACTATGGTAAATAACGTAATTACGCATCTGAGCCAGTGAGATTATCAAAGAATAGCCAAAATCATTGACCTGTAGCTGAGGCGATATTAACCAAGAAAAGATGCACGAAATCAAGAAAGCAAGCCGAAATAAAAAGGCACAGAGTAATCTCTGTACAGAAGGCCGTGCATAGCCGCCGTGGAATCATTTCTTTCAACTGTCGTCGCGTGGCAGCACATGCTGGGCTGTGATTTCGTCACGAGGCGCGCGATTTGAAATGTGCAGTGGAGTGAATATGCCATAGCTGGCTGCGCGAGTGCTTTTGTCCAATCCCTATCAAACTGCGACATGAAAAAGAGGAATCTCATTATCACTGTCTCATAAACGAAATGTGGGTTGGGTAGTTGACTTAAACGAAAACAATGTTAACAGCCAGCACTCTCACGCATTTGAAGCGTGGTCCTACTATGGTAAAACGTAATTACAGCATTCTGAACCAGTAGATTATCAAAGAATAGCCAAAATCATTGAACCGTAGCTGAGGATATTTTACCAAGAAACAGATTGCACGAAATCCAAGAAGCAAGCCGGAAATAACAAGAGGCACAGAGTAATCTCTGTACAGGAAGGCCGCGCATAGCCGCGCGTGGAATCATTCTTTCAACTCCCTCGCGTGGCGCACATGCTGGGCTTTGATTTCGTCACGAGCCGCGATTTGAATTGTGCAGTGGAATGAATGTGCATAGCTGCTGCGCGAGTGCCTTTTGTCGAATTCCTATCAAACGCGAACATGAAAAACAGTAATCTCATGATCACGGTCTCATAAACGATGTAGCTTGCGTATGTTATTTAAACGAAAACAATGTGTAACAGCAGCACTCTCACGCATATGACCGTATAGCTCCATATATTAGACAACATAATGATGTCATTCAGAGAGTGAGTTTTATCAAGAATTGCCTAAATCCGAGAACCCGACGATGAGGCTATAATTTAATAAAGCAAAATAAACACAAACCTCGAGAGTAGCCGGAATGAAAACCAGGCACAGAGTAGCCTCCATTCCACGAAGACCGTGCATATACATTATCGAATCATTTCTTTCAACTCACATCGGGAGGGAGCACTTGCTGGGCTCTCCTTTCAACATGAGCCTGCGATTGGAACGGCTCATCACGAAGGCAAGAGGCCTGCATGCTTCGGTATGGAGTCATTCTTCCAACTCACGTCGGGTGCAGCACTGAGACACTTGCGTGAATTGAACATCCGGATCTCACGACTTCGCAATACCAGTACCAGGTACCTTTCTGCCGCACGATTTATCAGATATGTCACCCGAGATAACGGTAGATCCCGGATCAGCGATCTATGAAAAGAAAATGCCTTTGCTGTTGGGATCGAACCCGCGTGTACGCAAGGTCGTTACGCATGTGCGCAATAGAATTGGCGTGGTTAGTTCATTAGGACAAACAAGCCGCCTGGCATAAAGAATGGCGAGGAACCGTAAGTGCGTAGAGAAAAGTACGGCCAGCAAACAGCAACCATGCACCTTGTGCTCACGGAGGCCATACATCATCAGCATCGTATCATTTCTTTCAACTCAACCGCGTGGCTTCACATGCTAGACAGCCACTTTCAACGAAGCGCGCGTCATCTCCGAAGTCGAAGGATCTGGCGCATACTAACACGGCATCGCTCGGTCGCACCCTTAGAAAGAAAACCAAGATCGAAGAACGGGTCTCCCACATAATGCTCCACGAAAGGCAAGTAGTTTGCGCATGTTGTGACAAGATACAGAGCCTGGAACTCGCATATGCCCTTCCTGTTGCATATCCATATCCCTCTTTTCGGGCCAACGATTCCGTTTGACAGTTTCCCCACCATATGGAATACGACATTCGAAGATTTATATATTTTTATTTTTTTTAGCTTTTCCGTGCGCAGTCTAGACGATAAGAAAGACGCTAGACATCAAAAAAGCAAGAACACGGCAACGGCATCCACCGCCCCGCGAACCGCTACCGGTGATTGAAAGACCTACGCACAGTGTTTACGGGCGGCCGACCGCTCTTCGGCCGTGAATCAGCGTTTTTTTCATGAATTCGATGGCTGCGCACGAGGATTAGTTTTGGCCTTCGTGGTATCGCACAGACGCACGAATCGCTCTGTCTGAATTTTACGACATAGATATATACGTTCACAAGCGAAACTTCAATTTGCTGGGTTGGGAAGCCGCTGTCCATGGCGTACGAAAAAAAAAAAAAAAGATATCATCATCGTTAAAAGAGTTCATGCACACTTGGTTTTTCTCTTCACTTCGAGTAAGGAGAGAAACTGAAAATAGAAGAACCTAGACAAAAAAAGAATAATAAATAGATCACCACGGCGTGCTGTGGATTCAAACCGCGGCACCTCGCATTCGAGTCTACCATACAATCGATTCAGTCACTCTCGGAACTCCTGTTAGAACACAGTACGACATGAAATGAAAAACCTCCCACACCTCCGACGCGTTCGGACAATCGATGTCGTGCGAAGCAGCCAGCGAAAAAGCCTGTCCCGAATTTCTCACCATTCAAAAAATTCCAGCCATTAGGATCAACGCCTTTGTGCTAATTGGGCTATTGTGCACGCAAAGTGATTTACAGGTCACGTCCGCAGCGCAGTGGCCACAGGGGTAGCTCATGGTGCGACGTAACGTCGGCCCACAACCTAGTGCACGGCTACGGTGCGCGTATCCGCATAAGGGTCGTTAGAGGGCGCATGCTTACAGGTTGGGAAAGGGGGACAAGATCATGCTGATTAATCGTATTACACACGTGTCGTTCCTTCCAATTACCATGAGAGTCATTAAAACAGACTAGGGCAGCTCCTAACGTTATAAAAACACAACAATCACAGCGACTGGTGCTATGGCTTATGCATTATGCATGTATACAGCACGCGGGAGAGGAGACGTCTTGGTCTGGAGGTACTCTGCTTCTCTGCTACGTCGGAGACCCGAGTTCGGTTCCTCCACACATAAGTACTAGGTTGCCTTCTTCTGTTACAGCATCCTTGTCAACGTATGTGCGCTTCTTTTGTGGATATTTCCATTGCAAGCTATTACATACCCTGGGTCATTTTCTGGTTTACCTGAGACAGTGAGGCAGTGAGTGCTTTTAGCTATTCCTTGACATCATTCTGAAACATTGAGATTATCAAAGAAGCCCGAAACAAGAGGACCCGCATCTCGGGCGATATTTAGACAAAACAAAATAACAAGAGACGAAGTAAGCCGGAATAAAAAGAGCACCGAGTAATCTCTGTACAGGAAGTCCGTGCATAAACGCGCATAGAATCGTCTCCTTCACTCACGCCGGTGGCTGCACATGCTGGGCGCTTGTTACGTCATGAGGCGCGCGATTTGAAATGTGCAGTGGAATGAATGTGCATAGCTCCTGCACGAGTGCCTTTTGTCGAATTCCTATCAAACTGCGAACATGAAAAAACAGGAATCTCATTGATCACGCTCTCATAAACGAAATGCGGCTTGGGTATGGACTGAAACGAAAACAATGTGTAACAGCGCACTCTCACGCTATTTGAACCGTGGTCGTACGTATGTCAAATAACATAATTACAGCATTCTGAGCAGTGAGATTATCAAGAATAGCTAGATCATTGAACCTGAAGCTGAGGCGATATTTATCAAAAGAAAAATAAACCAAACCACGGAAGTAAGCCGAAATAAATCAGCGCAGATTAATCTCTGTACACGAAGGCCGCGCATAACCACGGTGGAATAATTTCTTTCAACACTCGTCGGGTGGCAGCACATGCTGGGCGCTTGTTACGTCATGAGGCGCTCGATTTGAAATGTGCAGTGTAATGAATGTGCATAGCTCCTGCGCGAGTTCCTTTTCTCGAATTGCTATGCAAGTGCGAACATGATAAAACAGGAATCTCATTGATCAGGCTCTCATAAACGAAATATGCCTTCGGTGTGTGACACCAACGGGAACAATGTGTAACAGCAGTACCCTCACACATTTGAACTGTTGACCTGCGTATATTAAACGACATAATTACATCATTCTGAGCCAGTGAGATTATCAAAGAATAGCCAAAATCATTGAACCTGAAGCTGAGGCGATATTTATGCAAAAGAAAAATAAACAAAACCACGGAAGTAAGCCGAAATAAAATCAGACGCAGAGTAATCTCTGTACACGAGGCCGCGCATAACCGCGCATAGAATCATTTCTTTCAGCTCACGACGGTGGAAGCACATGCCGGGCGCTTTTTACGTCACGAGGCGCGCGATTTGAAATGGCCGGTGGTATCGATGTGCATAGCTCCGTCGCGAGTGCCTTTTGTCGGATTCCTATCACACTGCTAACATGATAAGATGGAATCTCACTGATCGCGGCTTCGCGAACGAAATATGTCTTGATTATATGACACCTTCGAAAACAATCTGTAACAGCAGTACACTCACGCATTTGAACCGTCGTCCTACGTATATTAAGCAAAACAATTACAGCATTCTGAGCCAGTGAGATTATCAAAAACAGCCAAAATATTCAACCTGCACCTGAGCCCCCCTCCCCCAATATTTAAACACAAGAAAAATAAACAGATCCACGAAAGTAAGGCGAAAATAAATTCAGGCACACAGTTTTAATTGAACATCGGGATCGCACGATTTTGCACTATCACTGCCCAGGCACCTTTCTGCCCCACGTTTAGGAAATATCTGACGTGAGATAACGCGTATATCACGGATCAGGGCTCTATGAAAAGAAATGCCTTGGCTGCGTGGATGGAACAGCGTGTACGCATGTGCGCAATTGAATTGGTGTAGTGGCGTCATTGCGAAACAGCCAATTCGCCTGGCATTAAAGATAGGCGAGGGAACCATAGGTGCAGAGAGAAAAAAATATTTCCGCGAAATAAAACCAGCACAGACATCCACGCTCACGCAGGCCATACATACATCACCATCGTATCGTTTCTTGCAACTCACGCCACGTGGCAGCACATGCTAGATAGCCACTTTCAACAAAACGCGCGTGAACTGCGAAGCCGAAGGATTTTGCGCAGCGACTACACGGGGATCGCTGGTTCGCACACTTTGTAGACAGCCAACATGGAAGAGCGGTATTTTTTAGATCAATGCTTCACGAAAGGAAAGTGACTTGATCATGTCGTGACAAACGTAACAGCGTGACAAGCGTAAACAGCGTATATGCACCGTCCTGTTGGCTATCGATATCCCTCCTTTCGAGGTATCGATTCCGATTCACAGCTTCCACACCACGTGGTATACAGGCATTTATTATTTTTTTTTCTAGCTTTTACGTGCCTAGTCTAGCGATAAGGAGAGGTAGACACCAAAAAACCAAAAACACGGCAACGGCATTCACCGCCCAGCGCGAACCGGTGCCGTGTATTGATAACCGCTATGCTCACACTGTAGGAGCGGCAGACCGGCTATTCGACTGTGAATCAGCAGTTTTCATGGAAATGATGGGTGCGCACGAGTGGATTGGTTGTGCTTTGTAGGCGGAATATCGACTGCGCCTGCTGCCCTTCATCTCGTTCACAGCGTTTTCAATAGTTTTGGTCCGATAGCGTTGTCGCCTGTTTCCTCGGATTTCTCAAGGCAAGAGCGTCCCTTTGTGGCGGCCGCTGTTTGAATTTGAAAAGGTGAACTCAAACAAAATCATAAAAGCTGATCTAGCATGGATAAATGCCTCGGGTTCCTGAATAAGCAGACCTAAGTCTTATGCACGTAATATCTACCGGAAACTTTCGAAGTTCAAGCCCCGCCACGGTGGTCTAGTGGATATTGTAGTCGGCTGCTGATCCGAGGGTCGGGGTATTGAATTCCGGCCGCGTAGGCTACATTTCGATGGAGGCGAAATGTTGGGGCCCGTGTGCTGCGCGATGTCAGTGCACGTTAAAGAACACCAGGTGGTCAAATTTCCGGAGACCTCCACGACCGCGTCTCTCATAATCACAGCTGGCTTTGGGATGTAAAACCACAAATAAATAACTTTCGAAATTCAATAGTCTGCGGCAATGCGGGAAGGCGCCCGGCTTGAATTGCAATGATCCAGGACAGTGCATGTCCTGAGCCGCGCGCGTGGGCGTTCGAAGGCGCGAGGAAGCGCACTTCTCTCATTCATCTCGCACGTGTCACAAACAGGGAAAGCAGGGTGCAAAATTGGAATACTAGTTAGGGCATTAACACATGCAGTAACAAGATATCAATTAGTTTTGGCCTTCGTGGTATCGCACAAACGCACGAATCTGCTCTGTCTGAATTTTACGATATAGATATATACTTCACAAGGAAACTTCAATTGCTGGTTGGGAAGCCGCTGTCCATGGCGTACGAAAAAAAAAAAGATATCATCGTTAAAAGAGTTCATGCACACTTGGTTTTTCTCTTTCACTTCGAGTAAGGAGAGAAACTGAAAATAGAAGAACCTAGACAAAAAAAGAATAATAATAATAAGATCACCACGCCGTGCTGTGGATTCAAACCGCGGCACCTCGCATTTCGAGTCTACCTACCAATCGATTCAGTCACTCTCGGAACTCCTGTTAGAACACAATACGACATGAAATGAAAAACCTCCGATACCTCCGACGCGTTGGGACAATCGATGTCGTGCGAAGCAGCCAGCGAAAAAGCCTATCCCGAATTTCTCACCATTCAAAAAATTCCAGCCATTAGGATCAACGTCTTTGTGCTAATTGGGCTATTGTGCACGCAAAGTGGTTTACAGGTCACGTCCGCAGCACTGGGCCACAGGGGTAGCTCATGGTGCGACGTAACGTCGGCCCACAACCTAGTGCAGGCTTCGGTGCGCGTATCCGCATAGGGTCGTTCGAGGGCGCATGCTTCAGGTTGGGAAAGGTGGACAAGATCATGCTGATTGATCGTATTACACATGTGTCATTCCTTCCAATTATCATGAGAGTCATTAAATGACTAGACTGCTGCTCACGTTACGAAAACACAGCCATCACAGCGACTGGTGCTATGGTATACATTATGAATGTATACAGCACGTGGGAGAGGAGAGTCTTGGTCCGGAGGTACTCTACTTCTTTGCTACGTCGAGACCGGGTTCGGTCTTCACACATAAGTACTAGGTGCCTTCTTCTGTTACAGCAATTGTCAACGTATGTGCGCTTCTTTTTGTACATTTCCATTGCAAGCTATTACATACGCTGGGTCCTTTTCTGCTTTACCTGAGACAGTGAGGCAGTGAGCGCTTTTAGCTATTCCTTGACAATCATTCTGAAACATTGAGATTATCAAAGAATAGCCGAAACAAGAGGACCCGCATCTGGGGCGATAGTTAGACAAAACAAAAATAAACAGACACGAAGTAAGCCAGAAATAAAAAGAGGCACCGATAATCTCTGTACAGGAAGTCCGTGCATAACGCGCATAGAATCGTTCCTTCAACTCACGCCGGATGGCTGCACATGCTGGGAGCTTGTTACGTCATGAGGCGCGCGATTTGAAATGTGCAGTGGAATGAATGTGGATAGCTCCTGCGCGAGAGCCTTTTGTCGAATTCCTATCAAACTGCGAACATGATAAAACAGGAATCTCATTGATCACGCTCTCATAAACGAAATGTGGTGGGTATGTGACTCAAACGAAAACAATGTGTAACAGCAACACTCTCACGCTATTTGAACCGTGGTCGTACGTATGTTAAATAGCATAATTACAGCATTCTCAGCCAGTGAGATTATCAAAGAATAGCTAGATCATTCAACCTGAAGCTGAGGCGATATTTATGCAAGAGAAAAATAAACAAAACCACGGAAGTAAGCCGGAAATAAAATCAGGCCCAGAGTAATCTCTGTACACGAAGGCCGCGCATAACCGCGCGTAGAATCATTTCTTTCAACAGTCGTCGGGTGGCAGCACATGCTGGGCGGTTTTTACGTCATGAGGCGCGCGATTTGAAATGTGCCGTGGAATGAATGTGGATAGCTCCTGCGCGAGAGCATTTTGTCGAATTCCTATCCAACTGCGAACATGATAAAACCGGAATCTCATTGATCACGCTCTCATAAACGAAATGTTGCTTGGGTATGTGACTCAAACGAAAACAATGTGTAACAGCAGCACTCTCACGCTATTTGAACCGTGGTCCTACGTATAATAAATAACATAATTACAGCATTCTGAGCCAGTGAGATTATCAAAGGATAGCAAGATCATTGAACCTGAAGCTGAGGCGATATTTATACAAAATGAAAATAAACAAAACCACGGGAGTAAGCCGGAAATAAAATCAGGCGGAGAGTAATCTCTGTACAGGAAGGCCGCGCATAACCGCGCGTGGAATCATTTCTTTCAACACTCGTCGGGTGGCAGCACATGCTGGGCGCTTGTTACGTCATGAGGCGCGCGATTTGAAATGTGCAGTGGAATGAATGTGGATAGCTCCTGCGCGAGAGCCTTTTGTCGAATTCCTATCAAACTGCGAACATGATAAAACAGGAATCTCATTGATCACGCTCTCATAAACGAAATGTGGCTTGGGTATGTGACTCAAACGAAAACAATGTGTAACAGCAGCACTCTCACGCTATTTGAACCGTGGTCCTACGTATTTTAAATAACTAATTACAGCATTCTGAGCCAGTGAGATTATCAAAGAATAGCTAGATCATTGAACCTGAAGCTGAGGCGATTTATGCAAAAAAAAATAACAAAACACGGAAGTAAGCCGGAAATAAAATCAGGCGCGGAGAAATCTCTGTACACGAAGGCCGCGCATAACCGCGCGTAGAATCATTTCTTTCAACCTCGTTGGGTGGCAGCACATGCTGGGCGCTTGTTACGTCATGAGGCGCGCGATTGAAATGTGCAGTGGAATGAATGTGGATAGCTCCTGCGCGAGAGCTTTTGTCGAATTCCTATCAAACTGCGAACATGATAAAACAGGAATCTCATTGATCACGCTCTCATAAACGAAATGTGGCTTGGGTATGTGACTCAAACGAAAACAATAGGGAGCTTGCACGGACGGCGGCGACGCTATGCACTCTGGGTAGGCAGCCATATTTTTGTCAGAGTCTGCCGGCGAGTGCAGTCGTTTTCGTAGCGTTGGCACTGCCTGGAGACGTAATGGTGCACTGCGTAACTGTAGGCTGCAATAATTACAGCCAGAGCAGGGCGAGGAAGCTAAAGAGCAATACGAAAGACT
>JABSTT010000874.1:0-10433 GCA_013339685.2 Hyalomma asiaticum | reverse complement strand
TTGTTCGAAAGATAGGTTTCGGATTAACATACGAGTGCACTGACCTTTTATGTCTGTTTTATGCTATCGTCATTATCACGAAGCGTGAACATAACAAAATTCATTTCCCAAGCTGGCAATACATACATGCATACTAAGTACAAAATAAAGCTATTGTTACTCCCATATTTACTGGATATTCTTGCTTTTTGCCTAGAGCCAGTAGCCTCGTCAAAACAAATCTTATGCGTGTGCATGACAACGCTGGAAGTTTAGTAACAACGAATAAAAAAGGTGGTGAAATACAGGATCAACCATAAAGAAGGCTGGCAAGAAATGCTGGCTCAATGAACGAGGAATGCTGGCAAAAAATGATGGGACAGCCATCGATAAAGGCTGGAAGCAATGGTTCGAGCTGCCATGGTTTATACAAGCTTACCAATATTGAAAAGACAAACGATGGACAATGTTGGCCAAGCCACTTTTTCTAAATTTTTCCAACGTTAGGCAACTGGCATCCAACATTGGACTAGTCTAGTACAAAGTGTAGCACGGGCCCCAAAATCCAATGTATTTCCAATATTGTATCCAATGTTTTCCACACAGAGCGAAGCTTGGTCCAATGTTGTTGTGCTGCCTGGGCGTATACCTAGTCATTAAACAAAACACTTCGAACAGCTAATTCCTTTGAGAATGCAACCTCTACCCATCGCGCAACTAGTTCACATTCACACTCATCAAAAACTGAGTTGTAGTGTCCAGGCTTAGTGTAGCTGGGGAATACGATGCTACTGGCGCCCCGCCACGGTGGTCTAGTGGCTATGGTACTTGGATGCTGATCCGAGGTCGCGGGATCGAATCCCGGCTGCGGCGGCTGCATTTCGATTGGGGCAAAATGTCGAGGCCCGTGTGCTGTGCGATGTCAGTGCACGTTAAAGAACCCTAGGTGGTCGAAGTTTCCGAAGCCCTCCACTACGGCGTCTGTCATAATCAGAGCTGGTTTTAGGACGTCAAACACCACAAAACCAAAAAAATGGTACTGGCCTCATATGATGCGCTGAAACCGCCGTCGGGAAATGCTTTCAATGTAAACAGCGGTGGGGGCTGGAGTAGAACGCAGTTGGGGCACTATCAGGTTACCCATACAACCGATTAAACCGCATGTATTCCTGCAAAGGAAATATTAATGGGGCCGTTATTTTCTATAAGTTGTTCTACAACTACAGGAACGTAATTTGAAATGCATCTCTGTCGTAGACTGCGCCCTTTACAGAAAGTGCTCACATCCTGCAACTTGCAATAGATAAACACTCAAAATGAATTTCTTCGAGTGCCTGGTTCTTCTGCACAGCTGCCTGCACCATATATATATGTATATATAATATATATATATAATTTAACGAACCAATGAACTACGAAGCCTAGGAAAGCATAGAAGTTATTGGGGTTCTTATTGTGTAGTATTATACTTGTGGAGTAGTATAAAGGAATTTAAGTGGACGAAAGACAAATCTCCCTCTGTGGGAACCGAACCCACAACCTCGGATAAGGCGTCCGATGCTCTACCACTGACCTACGAGGCGGTTGCCCCCCCCCCCCCGTCTCCTTTATCGGGTATATGTCTTTTATCGAGCTTGAACACTCGTGCTAGGTGCCCAGGATGAAATGAAGAGAAAAAAGAAGTCAGAAACAACAGCCGGCCTGCGGCAAAGGCGCTGTGTCTATGTCTCTCGCATTTACAATATACAGTGATGTTCAGGCCGTCTCCGCAGGAAACTTGATGCATCTGCTGCTGCTAGCACCGGCCAATAGTATGTCACTCGTGAACGTTAACTGCACATTACTCATTCGTAGTTTATTTTGGACACCTACCCCACACAGCATGTAGAAATCGAGTGACACACATGCCTCACACTTAGAGGGTGAAAATATTCTTCGAGTGTGCTTACGTGCTCACTGCGCACTCGGTATGAAAGGGTCCCTGCAACACTTTTTGAACACACTGAGCAAACGGTGCCAGTCATTGAGGCTTCTGTGAACCTGTGAGCCAAATGTTATTGTGCAGCAAGTAGCAGTGGATTTGCAGTTTCATTTTAATACATCATCCAATCGCCTGCTATTGTTCCAACGAGTGACATCACTACCAGCTCCAACCCACGAGTTGCCTGCTCTTCCTTCAGCAAGTTACGTCACTGGCGCCAACGACTAGGTACTTTTGCTCACCTCGGTCTTTTTAAACACAGCACCTTTATTTATTACAAAATGAGCAAATGTATAATTCCAGACTACCTTTCCGTGCCGGTAAGTTCAGCCAGTGATATATCTGCCTCGAGCAAAGTAGTCGGCATAGTAACATTTGTTGGAACGAAGAGCAAGGTGAATTACAGCTGTGCTTGACACTAAATTTGATATGTTACCACCCTCAGAATGTAAGCTAACGCCTTAGGGGCACAAATAACCACAAAACATTTTTGCACCCGTAAGGCATTACCTCTGGGGTTCTGAAGGTGTCGACGGGATCATAATTTTGGGGCGCACCCCTATCCGCGCACGCCGTCCCGCCTTTGTGGTAGTAGCTGCGACCTGTTATGTTCCCAGCTGCACCATATTCTTTTCGGTGCTGCACAGTGGGGGGTAGTGCCAGCCGAATACTTTCGTAGTTACGTCCTAGGAAGATGTCCTGGCATCGCACTTGCCTAGAGCTCTTTTTTTTCTCGTGGTTAAAGGCGTCAGCACTGAATGCAACAAATCAAAAGGAATGGAGTAAGGTAGGTACACATTTCTCAACGGAGGCTTGATCAGTCGTATCATTTAAGTCAAAATTGGTTGCCATAAATGCAAAATAAATCTAGGATGTAATGTGTAGAGTATGAAGCAAATCTACAAAAAATATTCACGACATATCTTTCTACAGTGAAGGATAGACAGTTTCATGGGAAGTGGCTTAAGAAGGAGGCCTCTGTGCCAATGATCACGAAGTCGAAACAATGTTACATCAACATTTTATTAGATGCGACAAAGCTCTTTGACTAGCCTGCGTAACGCTGTCCCTCCGTGCCTCCCGTACCAACGCGCCACAACGCGCTCCCCTCGCCGCAGTTGTTGGAGCGGTGCCAAGTAGGTCCCCAGCTGCGCGTTGACATCACGCTCCCTTCGCAGTGTGGCTGACGTCACTCTCTCCCTCGCCTGCCGCCCGCTCGTCGCAGCGCCCGCAGCGCAGCTGCCGCGTCGTCCGCTCGACCGCAACACCTGCCCCTACCGCCGCTCGCTCCGCTACCGCGACCGCTGCTCGCTACACCGCCGACTCGTCGGTTCACGTGCAAAATTAACACCATCTTCCCAAAGATGCGATGCGAAGCACCCGCGTGAGCGCCGTTCAACCCTTGATGCCACCCGTGCGCAACGCTGCTGCTTCGCATCCCATCAGGGTTCCGTTTGGGAAGATGGTGTTAATTTTTGAGAAACTAACTTGTTCAAGTTTTTAAAAAAGAAGAAAATGAGAAATACGAGAAAAATAAAACCAGAAATATTCAAAAGGAACTGCAGAGGAAATACTTGAACTTAATAACTGCTAGAGGCTTACAAAAGAGCACTAGTAGTCACACAATAATCAACAGCCAAACGACTATGCGCTTTTCACCATGAGAGCAGCGCATCCGGTAGATGAGCAGAGACAGAACAATGGATAACTTACTTTCAATCATGTTATGCAGTATCTTCACCGCATAAAATCAAGGAATATAAACAAAACAACTCAAATATGACTCAGATATGAAAGTGAAAATATGTCTAGGACATCAGCTGATGTAATGAGGCAAACCGTAAAAGACAACCAAAAACATCAATAAAGTGCCAATGAATATTGACCGAAGTGACCTCCAAAGAAAGTAGCCCATGAAATACTACCAAAAGCGGTATAATGAGCAACATCGCAATGTAGTGCACAATCTGTCACAGCGAGCAACGTTACATCGAAGCAACCTCATTTTTATAATGAAGCTACATACGTTCTTGAAGTCGGATACGCTGGAGACAGTGTTGAGGCGACAAAAAAGAAAAAAAAGAAGCAACATTTTCAATTACATATACAAAATACAGATGAGGCTCTCTACACAGCACTGTATTGCGCACATATATGCAAATCTGACATTAACGGCGATCAGACATGCAACCATCAGTTGGAAGCCAAAAAAGAAAAAATTTTTGGCACCCTGCACATGAAGCTATTCCTAAAGGGGACTTCAGATAACCATCAGGTCTACATGTGCAGGATCAAGCTGAGAGTCCCCTAATTTTGCCCTGTTTCACATTTAAAAAAATAGTTACCTCCCAGGTAGCATAGATGCTCGGGCCAATATTGTTTTTTTGTAGGCTTACGGAGGTCCAATGAAAGCCTTGTGATACCACTCATAAGCCAGCATTGGAAATGCCATCAATTAAGCTCTCCAACAATGGCCCATCGTAACCATTCAATCTGCAATATTGGCTCTTCCATCCTGTAAAGAAGGAAAAAGTGGGCTGTAGTTGCACTCAGCATACATTATTGGTGGGGCCAGTCCACAAGGATGGTAATGATGGGTCAGTTTGCACATAGTCCTATCAATATTGGTTATGCAATGGCGGCAGGCTGTATATATTGTCCAATCAATCTCACTTCATCGCCAATGTTGGACTTCCAATGTTCTGTGTCGGACAATATTGTCTGCACACAAGAGTTGTAGCATCAATATTTGTAACATTGGCAAGTACACATGATAGATTTCCACTTTTATCAATATGAAGGGACCGCTAGCTCGACTCGGTGCCACGATTGAGTTCAGAAAGGTCCTTGTGTTTGTATTCAGTGCAACAGGAAAGTTATCTCTATAATTTACGCAATTGTTTATTACCGCAAGTTCTAGCTAAGTGTGTGTGAAGTAGGCTAGAACTTGCACATTGGAAGTTGAGCAAACTATATCTACAACGCCATCACATCGTCCAAAATGCCCAGCAGCATGTTAGTGCCTTCCGAGCTCATGTGCAGGATACAGCAGGTCACTTTATCTGTTGTCATTGCAATATCTCCAAACTAATAGAAGTAGGCTCTGTATGCTGTTCAGACATTCTAGCTGGTAGCCAATGGTGATTGCGAGATAATATTGTCCAGACGTAAATATTGTCTTGGGAAGTAGAACCGACATATTGGAAGCAATCATTCCTTTTTCATTTGAAACAACATTAATATATGTACGTACCGTGTGCACGCGCACGCGTAATTTCTGCACTCCCGACTTTATATATGGTTTACGCAAAACTATTACTTGCATGCTCTCCCCATGACACCCAGGACCACGTGGCGTAGGCTAAGACTGTCCTTCTTCAGTAGTGAGTGTTCACTAGCCCAGGCTTCGCAATAACCGGTCGCATTTCGATTGCTTAGTAGCGACATGTTGGCGATACCTACAAAACAAATTCCACATAGCGTTTGGCGCTTAACTGAGAGCCATGCCGCCACGAAGATTTCGACACGTGAATATGAGTGACGCTTGGTATTGGAGTTTGCAGACGCCGCTGACAGCACCAGCGACGACGATTCCGTGACGCACATCCGCTAATGCTTGAGTGTAGCCCACGAATGAATTTGGCTGTTAAGGTACGCGTTCTGTTGAGTGAAACCTACCTTCGCTTTTGTGATACACTTCATTTGATACATCTCAGCTCAGCACACCCCAAGATTCCTTACAAGATATTTCGAAAGTATCTGCGAAATTCCCATGTGATTTACGTACCTTATGGAAGTCCTATATTCATGGAGAAAAAAAAACGAGTTACGTGGTATGCGCGAGCAAGCACGGTATAAGTTATGCATGAACAAATACGGCATATGCAAAAGGTTGGAAGGTAAAGAAAAGCCTTTGTTTCTACTTCGCCCAGGGGGCTCAGGAGCCCGCGGAATGTCGACGTGCACCGCGGCAGGGGGGGGGGATGGGGCGGAGTGTGTGTGCTGCACTAATCCGTTTCGCTTCGCATACCTGTTTGACATGTTTCTTCTTAGCGAGCTGGGGGTGAGGGGGGCAGGCGAAGCGGCTTTCACTCGGCAGAGGTTTTTCGGACGTACAGGATTTGTTGCACGGACATCGGATATCGTCCGCCGCGGTGGTGTAGTGGTTACGGTACTCGGCTGCCACCCAAAATACGCGGGTTCGATCCCGGCCGCGGCGGTCGCATTTTCGATGGAGGCGAAAATGCCAGAGGCCCGTGTACTGTGCATTGTCAGTGTACGTTAAAGAACCCCAGGTGGTCTAAATTTCCGGAGCCCTCCACTACGGCCTTTCTCTCCTCTCTATCTCTTTCACTCTCTTTCTCCCACCCCCACGGACGCTTAGCCGTGCTCCCTACATGGGCTGCAGAAATTAGCGTCCTTTCCTAACCAAACCACTATCATCATCATCATCATCATCATCATCATCATCATCATCGGATATCTGCTGAAACTGGCGAGTGTACAGAGTCGGAACCCCTGCATAGTCTACGGACACGGAACTCGCGACTGCAAGCCTCTGCATAGTGAAAATGTGGAATCCCTGCGCTTCTTTGGACCGGACATTTTAAGTGAACTGAACAGATGAGCCTCAACATGTTCCAACAGCTGTAAAGGTTTTCCTGAAAGCTTTGTACCGAGTTTAGCCATTTGTTTATGGTACTCATTGTGCGTTCCGTTGTGCCCATTCCCTCATTTGGGTGTGTGCCAGGTTTATTATAGCACGTATTACTGCGTATTTTCTTTAGATTTGTCTATTTGTGAATACACACGTGGTGGGCTTTGTTGTATGCATCGCGGCAGATGAAGTAATCGCTGCTAGCAAAGCTGTTTCGGTTCGTGTGGCTTTCATGTTTGTTTATATTTTTATGTTGCGTGAAACGCATGTTTTCTTTTGGTCTTTACCGGTGATTTCTTGTTCCTGGCTTTCGGTTCTTTAGAAGTCGTCGGTTTGTCCCCACATACCCTCCTTTCCGAATTCTGCATGCAGAAACACATCACCGTATCCTAAAATTCACTTATGTTGTTTTACTTGAGGAAATGTTTAATTGCTACAATTCAAATGTTTCGTGGAATAGTTTAAGGAACCTTTCAAGCTTCAGCTGATCCACCATTTAATAAGCACATAAACCATAACGTGCCACATAGTTTTAGGCGTATGCTTTCTTGTGCCTCTTCGTTTTGTTTATGGTGCTTATGCGTTTAGTTTTCCCGAAGATGATTCCTATACAGTGGATTTAAACCTTGGAGCGAATATTTATTTATTGATTTTATCAGAAATTTCTTTTCAATCCCTTCTCATGTTTCTTAAACTCACACATAAAATATGTCACAAATACATTCTGCTTATTCATATGAGTGTATATGTTCGAAAGATAGGTTTCGGCATTAACATACGAGTGCACTGACCTTTTATGTCTGTTTTATGCTATCGTCATTATCACGAAGCGTGAACATAACAAAATTCATTTCCCAAGCTGGCAATACATACATGCATACTAAGTACAAAATAAAGCTATTGTTACTCCCATAATTTACTGGATATTCTTGCTTTTTGCCTAGAGCCAGTAGCCTCGTCAAAACAAATCTTATGCGTGTGCATGACAACGCTGGAAGTTTAAGTAACAACGAATAAAAAAGGTGGGTGAAATACAGGATCAACCAATAAAGAAGGCTGGCAAGAAATGCTGGCTCAATGAACGAGGAATGCTGGCAAAAAATGATGGGACAGCCATCGATAAAGGCTGGAAGCAATGGTTCGAGCTGCCATTGTTTATACAAGCTTACCAATATTGAAAAGACAAACGATGGACAATGTTGGCCAAAGCCACTTTTTCTAAATTTTTCCAACGTTAGGCAACTGGCATCCAACATTGGACTAGTCTAGTACAAAGTGTAGCACGGGCCCCAAAATCCAATGTATTTCCAATATTGTATCCAATGTTTTCCAACACAGAGCGAAGCTTGGTCCAATGTTGTTGTGCTGCCTGGGCGTATACCTAGTCATTAAACAAAACACTTCGAACAGCTAATTCCTTTGAGAATGCAACCTCTACCCATCGCGCAACTAGTTCACATTCACACTCATCAAAAACTAGTTGTAGTGTCCAGGCTTAGTGTAGCTGGGGAATACGATGCTACTGGCGCCCCGCCACGGTGGTCTAGTGGCTATGGTACTTGGATGCTGATCCGAGGGTCGCGGGATCGAATCCCGGCTGCGGCGGCTGCATTTCGATTGGGGCAAAATGTCGAGGCCCGTGTGCTGTGCGATGTCAGTGCACGTTAAAGAACCCTAGGTGGTCGAAGTTTCCGAAGCCCTCCACTACGGCGTCTGTCATAATCAGAGCTGGTTTTAGGACGTCAAACACCACAAAACCAAAAAAAATGGTACTGGCCTCATATGATGCGCTGAAACCGCCGTCGGGGAAATGCTTTCAATGTAGAACAGCGGTGGGGCTGGAGTAGAACGCAGTTGGGGCACTATCAGGTTACCCATACAACCGATTAAACCGCATGTATTCCTGCAAAGGAAATATTAATGGGGCCGTTATTTTCTATAAAGTTGTTCTACAACTACAGGAACGTAATTTGAAATGCATCTCTGTCGTAGACTGCGCCCTTTACAGAAAGTGCTCACATCCTGCAACTTGCAATAGATAAACACTCAAAATGAATTTTCTTCGAGTGCCTGGTTCTTCTGCACAGCTGCCTGCACCATATATATATGTATATATATATATATATATATAAATTTAACGAACCAATGAACTACGAAGCCTAGGAAAGCATAGAAGTTATTGGGGTTCTTAGTTGTAGTATTATACTTGTGGAGTAAGTATAAAGGAATTTAAGTGGACGAAAAGACAAATCTGCCCTCTGTGGGAACCGAACCCACAACCTTCGGATAAGGCGTCCGATGCTCTACCACTGACCTACGAGGCGGTTGCCCCCCCCCCCCCCGTCTCCTTTATCGGGTATATGTCTTTTATCGAGCTTGAACACTCGTGCTAGGTGCCCAGGGATGAAATGAAGAGAAAAAAGAAGTCAGGAAACAACAGCCGGCCTGCGGCAAAGGCGCTGTGTCTATGTCTCTCGCATTTACAATATACAGTGATGTTCAGGCCGTCTCCGCAGGAAACTTGATGCATCTGCTGCTGCTAGCACCGGCCAATAGTATGTCACTCGTGAACGTTAAACTGCACATTACTCATTCGTAGTTTATTTTGGACACCTACCCACACACAGCATGTAGAAATCGAGTGACACACATGCCTCACACTTAGAGGGTGAAAATATTCTTCGAGGTGTGCTTACGTGCTCACTGCGCACTCGGTATGAAAGGGTCCCTGCAACACTTTTTGAACACACTGAGCAAACGGTGCCAGTCATTGAGGCTTCTGTGAACCTGTGAGCCAAATGTTATTGTGCAGCAAGTAGCAGTGGATTTGCAGTTTCATTTTAAATACATCATCCAATCGCCTGCTATTGTTCCAACGAGTGACATCACTACCAGCTCCAACCCACGAGTTGCCTGCTCTTCCTTCAGCAAGTTACGTCACTGGCGCCAACGACTAGGTACTTTTGCTCACCTCGGTCTTTTTAAACACAGGCACCTTTATTTAATTACAAAATGAGCAAATGTATAATTCCAGACTACCTTTCCGTGCCGGTAAGTTCAGCCAGTGATATATCTGCCTCGAGCAAAGTAGTCGGCATAGTAACATTTGTTGGAACGAAGAGCAAGGTGAATTACAGCTGTGCTTGACACTAAATAAAAAAAAATTCGCTAGTGCATGCAGCTCAATATTATTTCGCTCACAGGTTCAAAACAACCTCCACGACTGTCAGGCGTCGTTTGCTATCGAGATTCCAAATACTGCAGGGCTCCTTTAGTAAATGGGGCCTTCAAGGTCGTGCGATCAGCGAGCGCAGTGACTGCTCAACACAGCTGCACATAGCCTCAACAAATTTTCGCTGTGGCTTCGATTTCGCCTGCACAAACTGCCTTTTATGGCCAGGTAATAGTGAAGTTAGTACAATGCAACGATGTCGCGGGGTAGGTGGAAAATATCAAACGTTCCGCAGAAAACTGTTGAAGGCACCGCCGCTTTGATTTGACGATATAGGTATAGGCATGCACCGCTAGATCCCGGCACCGAATAAGCTGGCGGCGCCCGTAATACATAATAAAAATAAACAAAAGTACGCCCAAACGTTCATGTATAGGTCGTCGTAACACGCCGCTCACCGATAGCCCGACGTACTCACTTAGTTCGTTGCTCGTCCCCTTATCGTCTGTGTCCTGCGCTATCAGCCCAGCAACCTGGTTCAAGTCTTCAGTCCGTACCACGTGAAACACTGGACAGCTTATGGCATACCATCAATGTACTGTGCACAACAGCGTCCCAGTAACAATAATATGGAACAAGATAAC